>JAULAV010006067.1:0-19608 GCA_030789695.1 Scilla litardierei
GGAAGAGGATAGCGACGGGGATTGCGAGATAGTATATATTGAGCCCGAGCTCACTCTTACTCCAGTTTTCTCTCTGCAGCCACTTCCACCTCCTCCTGAGGCCGTGCATCATGCCACATCTAGCACCGTATTTCAGGGAAGTTTCCACCATCTCATGCCTTGCATTTCTGAAGCCCAATTTGCACTTCCACATATTTTTGCTTCAGATTGTCATCCATTGCATTTACATTCTTTTATTTGTTTTGACGACCCGTTTTGGAATGCTTTTGCAGGGCATGAGGACATGGCTTGGATTGATGCAGCTCGTCTCCCACATACCACATATTATCAAAAGGAGATACTTGGAGTTGCATTGCTGGAATCCAAGGAGGCCGGTGGTGGCCTAGCTCCAAAGCAGCTGGCGGAGGAGCAAAAGGATATGATCGAGCAGCTACCACCACCGTTATACATCCGGGATCCGCCATTTGCTAAGGTGTATTCTTTCCTTTAAGTAGTGTAAATAAATAAAAAATTAGTTAGTTTGCTTTTGCATGTTTGCTTTCGTTTTTCTTCTTCTTTTTTTTCTAGGATCTTTTGCCAAGATCTGATACTCTCCCAACATTGAGGACAATGCTTATTTTAAGTTGGGGGGAGAGTGTTAGAATCTTTAGGTTTGTTAGGATTTTGAGCTAAATTTTTTTTTTGAGATACCTCCATTTTTCTCCATCACCCATTGAATTTCATTGCATATCATATTTGGCCTTCTCGTCCCTACGCCATTAGCTTTGTTTAGTCCCTACTTGCTTAATGCCATGCGATTTTTCGGATTATCATTTTGGTATCGAATTCTCGATGTTTGATTGGCACGTTTTCATTTCTTTTCCAATTTGGAGTCGAACGTTAATATACCATGTATGAAACTATTTAGATGTTGTGATACTCTCTTTGAAACAATTTGGGAATAGTTTGGTGTAAGTGATTGCATTTGTTGGGATGAACGGTGTGGTTTTTAATTGGATTGGATTTGGCCATCTTGTGCATGCTTTGTTTTCTTCTTAGAAGTGGGTGGATGAGTTGCTAATTTGTGTTGGAATGAAAAAGATAGTAGTATAAGTGAATGTTACTTTCTAATCAAATTGAGTAGCCGGTGCCCCACGAAACATTGGGGAGGACGCCAAAGATGAGATTTAGAAGATCATTCCATCCATTTGCATATATAGCGTCATCGCGTGTATGCAAATGTGTCGGTGTTTGCATTTATGGCGTTATCGCGTGAATGCAAAACATAAACATCCAAAAAAAAAAATCCAAAAAGTAGAAAACAAAAAGAAAAGAAAAGAAAAATTAATGAAAAAAAAAAATGAAAGAATAAGCAACATGAGTGATGCAATCTCATCTCCCACAACTTAGAGGAAATTTCTTTTGTTTTGGCCACTTTCATGAAAATTGGAAATTTTGACATCGTGATATCCCGATACGTGTGATACGTGGCTTATTTCCTTACTTTTCTTTGAATTGGATTGATGAGAGTATCATTTGTTATTTACTTTCATATATTTGGTATATTGGCTTTGAAATCAATTGGAAATCTCATTTTTGGAGTATGCCATGATGATATCGAGGATTTGGTGCATGTTTTTCAATTTTATCCAAATTTATCGCATATTTTGCTAGGGACTAGCAAAAAGCTAGTTGGGGGGTGTGATTCGGGATGAAAATTATATATTTATACCCCCTAACTATCCCCATTTTGTGCTAAAGATTATACTTAATTGTGCTCTTTTTGGGTATATTTTCACTTTATGTCATTTTCGGGGCTTATTCTCATTCTTGGCACAAAATACGGTTTTTATCATATTTATTGGCTTCCAACTATTCTCCATATGCTCCTAGCATTATTGTGATCATATCGCTATTTTTTTGGAATTATTTGAGCGTTGGAATAATTTATATGGATTATTGGAGGTCAATATTGTTTTTTAAATAGTCATTATATTAATTTTCTTATCAAATGGACTTATTTCTCCTTTTCCTATTTTTCAGGTACTCCTAAGAGTCTTGGGGATTTTTCAGAATTTTCTGAGATTTTTCTGGGATTTCTGGGTATTTTCTGCAATTTATCGGAGGAGAAATTGGATTTTAAAAGGGGTAAAAGGATTTTAATACATGGCGCCACGTGGCGCGATCTGGCTGCGCCACGTGGCGCCAGATCTACCGCCCACCTTGATAAAGAAAAAAAAGAAGCGGGCTCCGGGCCCGCTTGATTAAATGACGAGCGGGGCATTGCCCCACTCTTGATTTCTGCGGGCCAAGGCCCCGCCCGCTGCTGCGGGCGGGCGGAAGCGGGCCGGGTCTCGGACCCGGCCCCGTCTCGTTTGACCCCAAGACCACGCGCGCGCTTGTTGCTCTGCGGCCGGTTCGGGTGCCGAATCTCAGGCCCGCTAGCCCGATCCAAACCCAGTGTGCGAAATTTGAAGGGTATTTCGCCTGTAGCGAAGGGCAGAGGGGGATTAAGCTGGATTTTACTGTTCTATTAGGGGTTTGAGACCCCCATCTTCTCCCCCAAGGGCTAGGGCAAGGGAGGAGGCCATGGAGATGATGGAAAAGCTTGGAGGAGGTGCAAATTGGTAGAGGGAGGCTTCATTTGGAGAGATTTTTGGGTGAAATCCTTCCTCTCTCTTTTGTAATTTTGATATCTCTTTATTGTATGAACTTGGGTAAATTTGAATGAAAATTCGATCTTTTGTTTCATGATGATAGAGTAGTGTTGATTTGTTGTGGGTTGTGACTAATTGGGTTGGATGTTAATTTTAGCCCTAATTTCCTATTGCTTATTTTCTTGCTAATGTTGGATGATTATTAGGGCACAATTTTATTGGCTAAGACCCGAGAGGGCGCAATTTGAGAAAATACCATGATCTTAATTTGATTAGTGTTATGATAATACGTCCATCCCTATTGCAAAATTTCGTGTTCTTGAAAGCTAAACTTTCCGATTGGGCTTCCTTAGCCGGATTACCAATTGAGGTATATGCGGTAATTAGAGCTTAATTAACGCCAATCTAAATGAACCCACAACCCATTCTCCTTGCCTAGCTATCCTAAATCCCATTTGGCTCTCTAACCCTACCAATATAGGTTAGGATTTTTTTAGCTTCTTCACGTTTTTCGTCACACTTTTACCACACCTCCACCGTTAGTTTAGGTAGTTGTAACACACTTTATTTTTCTTTGTCCGTCAAATTTTGTGAACGTAGAACGACTTGTCCCTGTGATCCGACCCGGTACTCACCGGTTATTTTTATATTGCATTGACCTCCTACGCTTGGGAGTGGAAGGCGTGCACTTGCGCGTTTTTCCGAGTCAACCACCGTACGACGTGGACGAAGCTGGGCCATGATTCTACCTCCCTGGGCCTCAAATTTAATAGAGATGTCCACACGTGTGTTGTGCTATTTTAGCATGGGTTGTATTATAATATCACATGTTGCATGCTAAATATAGGAGTAAACACAAGCCATGTGTTTATTATGAAATATAAGAAACGACATGCCTTGATTAATGTCACAAAGTTAAATTTAAAAGCAACGCTTATTTATCAACACCACAAACAAGATAATAGAAGCCTAATACACACTATAATGTTGCATTTATAACATCTTGGATGAACAGGTGGTCCATCTATTTTATTAACCAAATAGAGGAAAGAAAAATTTCATACAATAAATCCAAAAAACACAAAAAAGAGAATTTTTCAAGTGCACTATAAGGAAATGAGACCAAGTCAACCATATCCCTTGAAGATCTCCAAGCAATCAATGACATTCCTATCTGAAGGCATTCCGATACAATGCACCACATCTCATAGAAATATGCAAGGTCAACCATATCCCTCGAAGATCTCTAACCAATCAATGCCATTCATATCAGAAGGCGTCCCGATACAATGCACCGCATCTCGTAGAAATATGTGTTCAGCACCTACCAATAAAGCTAGATTCCTATCCTCTTGTAAAGTACTATTATACCCTTTATACATTGTATTTAAACACATGAAGAGGAATGTAAAACTTCGCGGGTTTCTCTTCTACATTTTTCCAGTCGTTTATCCCTTTTCTCTAAATTTCATCATGGTATCAGAGCCTCTCACCTAACAGAAATTTGATCTTGTATGTATACACAACATCCTCTCCATGGAGCCGATTTCACCTAACCTCAAATTTCTCATCTCAAAATTCCCCGCCCTAATCACCACCCGACTAGACTCCACAAACTACATACTTTGGTGTTCTCAGGTCGTCGGCGTTCTCAACGCGCACGGCTTCCTCGTGTACGTCGATGGATCTACATCATCTCCATCTCCCAAAATTTCCGATCCAAAATCCACCACCACCACTCCTCTGCCGCTAATTCCCAATCCCGACTTTCACAAATGGTTGATCACCGATCAAAACCTCTGCATGAGCATTCAGGCGACTCTATCTCCTTCTGCTCTTGGCGTCGCCCTTGGTGTCACCTCTTCACATCTACTGTGGACAAAGTTGGAAACCCGATATGCCTTTCTTTCTGAAGGGCATATCGAGCTACTTCAAGACAAACTCACCAACCTCATCATGGTCGAGGAGCCTATGGCCGCTTACTTAGATCAGACAAAAGCGATATATGACCAGCTACAAATCGCTGGTCCTGATACAGTCACCGCACGACAAATGGTTCGCCAGATCCTCCATGGTCTTCCTCCTACTTATGACTCCTTCTGTGTAATGGCCCGAAATCGTGGAAAGCCTTACACAGTTGAGGAGATATGGAGCAGTCTCCTTGCCGAGGAGGCCAGCATGCAGCTACGACGTCACTCGACCTCTAGCACACCAACTACCACCATGTCCTCTGTTCCTTCTCCCACAACCGACTCCTCTACACTCATCTCTAACTACGGACGACGGGACAACCGTGGCCACACCACATATGGGCGATTCAACAGAGGCCGCGGCTCTTTCCCTTTCTCTTGCGGTGGCTGTACCAGCAACATACAGCCCCGAGGTAGTCCACAGCGACCCGAACCTCCTACACTGACTACTCAGGTCAGACGGCAGAGACGACGTGTGCCTATCGACCGCTCGACTGGCAGACATATCCCTTGCCAAGTGTGCTGGAAGCCGAATCATCATGCCCTCGATTGCTTTTGGATCGGTGAGCATGTTCATAAACCTGAGGCTCATGCAGTCCATCAAGGTCGCTCTACGGATGGTGAATAGATCCTCGACACAGGCGCCACGGATCACATCGCGTCTACCACTTCACAACTTGAGACAATGACACCATACTCGGGAAACAAACACATTACTGTTGGCACAGGTGATACCGCCACAGTGGTCAACATTGGCTATTCTTCTATCCCTTCTCTAAACTCCACTATACGTCTTCCTGACATTTTACATGCTCCACAATTCTCTAAAAATCTGCTCTCAGTCTATAACTTCACTCGAGATAATAACTGCGTTATCCAATTCTCATCCTCTGGTTTTGTTGTACAGGATGCCACCACAAGAAAAACTCTTCTTAAAGGCCCGAGTAGGAATGGACTCTACCTGATCCATCATAATCCCATCTCTCTTTCTGCATCAATCACCTCGGGCACTCTTTGGCACACCCGTCTTGGTCATCCTGCTCCTCCTGTTGTCTCCAAAATCGCTTCCAAGTTATTGATCACTCCATATTTTACACCTTTTTTCTGCATATTTGCATACCGTTTTGATCGCCCATATCACGCTTTTCACGATTATTCGACAATATTGCGATACTTTTCACTATTTCTTGTTTTTGTCGTATTTCAGGAAATATGGAGCGATTTGGATCGATTGTGAGATCAAGAGGATTTGCACCCACTCCGGAGTGTCAACCATGGCCCTTTTGAGGGTTATTCTGCAATGGAAGAGGAGTGGAAGAAGAAAGAACGCCGTAGGAGCGACGGGGGAGCGAAAAGATGAAGATTGGGCATTTTCAGCATGCCACTCGGCCGAGTGAAGGAGTCACTCGGCCGAGCATTGAGACCCCGCTCGGCCGGCCAGATCGGACATGCAACAGAGATGTATCAGCGTGCACTCGGCCGAGCATCGCACGCCGACTCGGCCGAGTGCGGAGACTCCGTCCGCCCGAGTGGCACCCAGACGACGGCAAGCCAAAATGTCCAACTTACTGTAATCCGTCAGTCTGCCCCAGAAGCCCGACTCGGCCAAGTGACGAAAGCCGTCCGCCCGAGTACCAAATGCCCCTCGGCCGAGTGACATTTGCCACTCGACCGAGTGATGCCGAGGACATGCAGCGCCCAGATTTTCAGACAGCCTCTCAATCTTTTGAAATCTGCTATCATTCCAGCAATCAAAGTATTTTTCTCATATTTTTTATGGATAGTAGACTTCATGACGGTTCCAACGCCGCCAAGAACACGTAAATCGGAGGTCGGATGAAATCTGGGGAATTTCTGCAAGTTGATGCTGCAGTGCTGGAATTTGCATGTCAGTGTCACTCGGCCGGGGTCACATATTCCACTCGGCCGAGTGCGGCCTGGGCCCAGATTTTAAGTTGCGGTTTGGGCTGTTTTTGGGCACGAATTTGAGGGGTTTTCTAGGGTTTCTTGCTAGGGTTTTGGGGGAGTATTTAAGGGGTTTGTAGCCACCATTAGAGGGGATCCCCATTATGTTTTATTAGAGTTTATTTTAGAGGTTAGGCCATGCCCTAGGCCCCCTCTTGGATCTAAAAGCTTGTATTTTGGATTGAAGATCTTCATTAAAAGCTAAGTATTTTCTTCTTTTTATTTGAATCTTTGTTTTCCTATCTTTTTGTATGCAAGCAATGATTTTTATTGATTCTCATATGCTTATTGCTATGCTAGAGTAGATTTGTTGTTCTAGGGTTTGGGGATGAACCCTATGGATCTAATTTCATATTTGTGAAGAATGAATTTCTAAATTGCTAGAATTGCTAGGAGGTTAGGTTGTGATTGATTTACTACGGATGGCTAGGGATTTCCATCGATTTGGGATTTGCAAGAGATTGGATTCTAATCGATGGGAAGGCCTAGATATTCGATTTAGATTTACAATTGGATTTCCCTAGATTTGGTTTGCAAGAGATTGGACCAAAGCTAGGATTTTTAATTGTAAATCTATACCCATATTCGTTTGCAAGAGATTGGACGAATACGAACTATCACAACCTAGATCGTAACTCGAGTTTGCACGAGAGTGGGCTCGAGGGGCGATTGAACGATGATGTCGATCCTCATGCTAGTGGCTTAGGTTAGGGTTTACAAGAGATTGGGCCCTAACCTAGGTTTGTTATAGACCGGCAATAGCGCGAGAGCGTGAGCTTGGTTCTACATTAAGTTGCGACTAGTTCACCTCAACGCAAGTCTAGTAATATTGAGATTCACTATTAACAATGATGCATGACGGTCTGTAGTGGGGATTCCCTAGCCCTAGACGTCTTTATTTGATTTTCTATTCCCATACTTTGCCCGACGATTGTGACAGGATCGTCGCAAGGCAAATTCCCTCTTTTATTATATTGTATCGACTTTTGACCGATTTCTCTATCTCCGATACCGACATCCACCACCATTTCCATTATATCATTCCATAACCATCTCCACCAATAAAACGTTCGTAGTCAAACCAACCTAGGATAGATTGGAGCCAACACCACCTCCTCGTGTTCGATACCCGCTCGCCACTTTGCCGTGCGCTTGCGGTAAAACTACAATCGTTCTCCGGGACGTGTATCCGGGGCCGATCAAGTTTTTGGTCGCGCTTTTGGGTAGCATTTCGGGGCGATCAAGTTTTTGGCGCCGTTGCCGGGGAGGTGTTTCCGTTGGTGCCAATTTGTCACAATTAGGTTGATTAGACTACGAAAAAAAAATAAATAAATAAAAAGGAAATTTTCACCCCTGCCACCATTATTATCATTTCTATATTCTTTTGTACCACTGATATTTTTCTCCAGGTATTTATCTTTGTTGATCAGGTGCTATGGATTATACTACGTGGGCCACAGATTTTGATCAGAGTGCTCAGATGGGAGAATACTTTTATGATCAGAGTGCTCAGATGGGAGAGTACTATTTTGATGAAAGTGCTCAGATGGGAGAATACTATTATGATCAGAGTGCTCAGATGGGAGAGTACTATTTTGATGAAAGTGCTCAGATGGGAGAATATTTTTTTGAGGAGACGCACTGGCCCGAGCTTGATGAGAGACAAAGGATCTTTTTTGATGAGATGCATGCACACCAGGTTGAAGTGCAAGCCGGGCTTGAAAAGGGTAACCTTCTATTGGAACGGGTGAAGATGCAACTTGAAATGAATATGCTCATGCTTAAGGTTGAAGGGATTTCCAAAGATATCAGTTCTGCTTCTTCATTTTATGGGCAAGAAGCATCGCCAGATTTACTACCAGAGCCAGAATGTGCCGTCGTCGATCCCACTTCCTACGATACATCTATTGCATATGAAGAGTGGATGGACGAAGAGGCAGTGAAGGAAGCAGAAACTGAGTCATATGCGTAGCCAGAGGAGGACGCATTTCAGAGATTATTGGAGGGTCTCTTGGAGTCAGTGAGGTTCACCGGTTCAGAGAGCATTACGGCAGGTGATGCATTTGAGCTACGATTTGCAGATTTTGTTATGAACCGTGTTTCAGCTGCAGGAACAATTGAGGAGGACATCCATGTCAGACTTGAGGGGGATAGACTATATTTTCGGATTTCTTGCGGGCATTCCCCTCCACATGATACATCCCCACAAGCTGACACACATGAGCAGCCAGCATCGCCATCCCAGGGAGAGCCTACATTGATAGTTGATGAGAAGGCAAATGAGCACACTATCGAGCCAGAGCATGCTTTTGAGGAGGCCTTACACACAGAGCCAGAGCTTATCACCGAGGAGGTCATGGATCGGGACGAGGACACAGCCATTCATGAGGATCCCGAGCACTATCCTCCTCCATTAGAGCTTCCGCAGCCACCTCATCCTCCCACTGACGCAGAGGACTACCCCACAGAGCTTATGGCTCCCCTTCAGGGAGATCTCTTTACTCCCTCGCCCTTTATCTTTGATTTCCCTCCAGTGTATGATGTTTTTTATGATTCATCGTGCCTTTTGCAGGATTCATGTACATACGATCAAGAGGTACGATGGGACGTATATGTGGAGGAGAGCGAGGAGTTAGCACCCATGGACACATATGAATATGATCAAGGGGTGCACTGGGATGAGTCCGACGATGATGAGGAGCATCTTGATGGGGTCCACACCTATGATCTAGATTTACCTGAGCAGCATAGAGAAGACACCGTGGAGACAGCTATCACGGCACGTGAGGATATTGGATTATTTCCAGGGAAGTATCGTCCACCACTATTTATTTCATATATTTCTATTGACGATCCTCTTTGGAATACTTTTATTATGAGGGTGAAATTTTTGCAGCGAACTGATGCATCCTATTCTCTGCAGGGTACAGGTGGAGTCCTTGTGGGAATGCTGGAGGATGCATTGCTAGAGTTCGTTGGTGTCCGTGGACATGTGCGCCTGGCAGAGCCACGGAAGGAGCAGTTGGAGCAGTTGCCTGCACCGGAAAAGATACTGGATCCGCCTTTTGCTATAGGTGATATCAATCCAGTAGTGTAGAAATTTTTATGCTTTCAATAAACTCGAATTCTCTCGACAGCGAGAGGACCGTATAGATTTGCTTGAATAAATATCACCTCATATGATGGCAACAAAAAAATCTTTTACACCCAAAACCCATTATATATATTAATTGCCCCTTCATATTTTGAAGTGTCACATCCTTTTGCTCACCACCATCGAGCATTTCTTTCAAGTGAAACCCCACTTTCTTATTTGTTTGACTTGATCACGCTTAGCAAAATCGTGATTTTATTGATCGAGTCATTTGAATAGGATTGTTTGGTATAAGCTTGGGGGAAGGCGCTCTCATGCATCATTGTATGTGCATGTAGTTGCATTAGGATTTCATGTCATTCATTTCATCATTTTTCATTCACCTCCCTCATATTTATCGTTGTTCCTCATATTTTTCCTTTTATGATCACATTGAGGACAATGCGAAGTTTAAGCTTGGGGGAGTGCATTTCCATGCATTAGTTGCATTTTTACTTTATTTTAGGGCTTTTAAAATTTTTACTTTATTTTAGGGCTTTTAAAATTTTTCAAAATTTTGCATCATCTTTTTGATTTTTCCATCTTATTTTCATTTTATGTGTGTTCATGCATCATATTGTGTGCCTGATTTTTTTTTTCTTTTCTTTCCCCTCTTTTATTTTATTTTCTTTATTTTCTTTTCCTTCTTTTCCCTCTTTTGCTAGATTTGTTCCTTATGATGATATCTCTTATTGCTTTACCAACCATCACGATGCTTATTATTCCTTGCCATGCTACTTAGAGTATTCCATAGTCTTGCTATTCACATGTGCTTGCAAAATCTATTTCTTTTGATGATTCCTCTACATGAATGCATGATATTAATTGAAACAGAATGTATGGATTAGTGTTGAGTATGCTTTTGTTGGAAATGCACCAAGATTCACGCATCATTAGTATATCTGAAGCATCAGTTTTATTGTCTTATTCACTTTCTGTTGCATGCCTGATATGGTGGTAAACTTTACTGCTTGACTTCACTATTTATTGAAATGATTGAGAATATCCTTGCTTACATATGAGTTTTAGTTGATGTATTATCTTATTGAACCGTTCGTGCACATCTTAGAGTGAACCAAGTGTTACATTATTTCTTTCTCCACATATATCTTTTTATTCTCTACATGTCACTTGAGTTCACCTCCTAAAGCTACTTATATCGCATCTATTTCCCAAAAAAAAATCCCCACAAAAGAAAAGTTAGCTCCAAAAAGTCCAAAAAGCCAAAAAGGAGCCAAAATCCAAAAATACAAATCATATAGCTCCTACAAAAATCCAAAAAGAAAAATGAGAAACAAAAAGTTCAAAAAGAAAAAAAAAGAAGAAAAAAAAAATGTTTCTCTATCTCATTATTGGAGCCACAAAATACTTGGGAAAACCAAGGCAAAAATCCCATTTTCCACTATCATATTCCTTTAGATGCGATGCCTCAAGCTAAGCTTGGGGGGGGGGTGAATTCATTTGACCATATGAGTGAGTATGACATTAGAGTGGAGACGTGCATGAATGGGAATATTCGATAATGCTTAGACTTTGCAAAATATATTAGATGTGGAGATTTTTCATGATTTGAAATAAATATGTGAATGCCATGACTTTTATTCTATTCTCTATTGCATGCTTGGTGTGTATCTTATATGCTTCATTTATAACTTTTGATTGAAAAGTGCATCGCCAACATTTGTATATTAAATTCTATGAAATGCGTGATGTGGATATGAATTGATTGTATGAATTTAGAGAGTCCCTCTTATTGTTCTTAAAAGCTTGCAAGTACCATGTTTATGAAAGATATGAAATCCTTGTAGCATGTGATTTGTATTTTCCAAGTCATCGTGATGTGTAGCTTATGGCTTGAGATCTGAGAGTATAATCTAGCGACCCCTTCCACTTCGTATTCTTTTATTTCATCTCCCTTATTTTTCATCTCCCGAGTTCGTCTTTTTAATTATCTTCCTTGAGGACGAGTAAGAGGTAAGCTTGGGGGATTTTGATCACTCCATATTTTACACCTTTTTCTGCATATTTGCATACCGTTTTGATCGCCCATATCACGCTTTTCACGATTATTCGACAATATTGCGATACTTTTCACTATTTCTTGTTTTTGTCGTATTTCAGGAAATATGGAGCGATTTGGATCGATTGTGAGATCAAGAGGATTTGCACCCACTCCGGAGTGTCAACCATGGCCCTTTTGAGGGTTATTCTGCAATGGAAGAGGAGTGGAAGAAGAAAGAACGCCGTAGGAGCGACGGGGGGAGCGAAAAGATGAAGATTGGGCATTTTCAGCATGCCACTCGGCCGAGTGAAGGAGTCACTCGGCCGAGCATTGAGACCCCGCTCGGCCGGCCAGATCGGACATGCAACAGAGATGTATCAGCGTGCACTCGGCCGAGCATCGCACGCCGACTCGGCCGAGTGCGGAGACTCCGTCCGCCCGAGTGGCACCCAGACGACGGCAAGCCAAAATGTCCAACTTACTGTAATCCGTCAGTCTGCCCCAGAAGCCCGACTCGGCCGAGTGACGAAAGCCGTCCGCCCGAGTACCAAATGCCCCTCGGCCGAGTGACATTTGCCACTCGACCGAGTGATGCCGAGGACATGCAGCGCCCAGATTTTCAGACAGCCTCTCAATCTTTTGAAATCTGCTATCATTCCAGCAATCAAAGTATTTTTCTCATATTTTTTATGGATAGTAGACTTCATGACGGTTCCAACGCCGCCAAGAACGCGTAAATCGGAGGTCGGATGAAATCTGGGGAATTTCTGCAAGTTGATGCTGCAGTGCTGGAATTTGCATGTCAGTGTCACTCGGCCGGGTCACATATTCCACTCGGCCGAGTGCGGCCTGGGCCCAGATTTTAAGTTGCGGTTTGGGCTGTTTTTGGGCACGAATTTGAGGGGTTTTCTAGGGTTTCTTGCTAGGGTTTTGGGGGAGTATTTAAGGGGTTTGTAGCCACCATTAGAGGGGATCCCCATTATGTTTTATTAGAGTTTATTTTAGAGGTTAGGCCATGCCCTAGGCCCCCTCTTGGATCTAAAAGCTTGTATTTTGGATTGAAGATCTTCATTAAAAGCTAAGTATTTTCTTCTTTTTATTTGAATCTTTGTTTTCCTATCTTTTTGTATGCAAGCAATGATTTTTATTGATTCTCATATGCTTATTGCTATGCTAGAGTAGATTTGTTGTTCTAGGGTTTGGGGATGAACCCTATGGATCTAATTTCATATTTGTGAAGAATGAATTTCTAAATTGCTAGAATTGCTAGGAGGTTAGGTTGTGATTGATTTACTACGGATGGCTAGGGATTTCCATCGATTTGGGATTTGCAAGAGATTGGATTCTAATCGATGGGAAGGCCTAGATATTCGATTTAGATTTACAATTGGATTTCCCTAGATTTGGTTTGCAAGAGATTGGACCAAAGCTAGGATTTTTAATTGTAAATCTATACCCATATTCGTTTGCAAGAGATTGGACGAATACGAACTATCACAACCTAGATCGTAACTCGAGTTTGCACGAGAGTGGGCTCGAGGGGCGATTGAACGATGATGTCGATCCTCATGCTAGTGGCTTAGGTTAGGGTTTGCAAGAGATTGGGCCCTAACCTAGGTTTGCTATAGACCGGCAATAGCGCGAGAGCGTGAGCTTGGTTCTACATTAAGTTGCGACTAGTTCACCTCAACGCAAGTCTAGTAATATTGAGATTCACTATTAACAATGATGCATGACGGTCCGTAGTGGGGATTCCCTAGCCCTAGACGTCTTTATTTGATTTTCTATTCCCATACTTTGCCCGACGATTGTGACAGGATCGTCGCAAGGCAAATTCCCTCTTTTATTATATTGTATCGACTTTTGACCGATTTCTCTATCTCCGATACCGACATCCACCACCATTTCCATTATATCATTCCATAACCATCTCCACCAATAAAACGTTCGTAGTCAAACCAACCTAGGATAGATTGGAGCCAACACCACCTCCTCGTGTTCGATACCCGCTCGCCACTTTGCCGTGCGCTTGCGGTAAAACTACAATCGTTCTCCGGGACGTGTATCCGGGGCCGATCAAGTTTTTGGTCGCGCTTTTGGGTAGCATTTCGGGGCGATCAGTTATCTCTCAAGCTGTCTCCTCAGCCACCATGTCCTCAATGCTCAATGAGTAAGAGTCATAAATTACCTTTTCCTTTGTCAAAATCGAGAGCAGATTCTCCCTTTGCTTTAGTTCATTCTGATGTATGGGGCCCTGCCCCAGTTCAATCTAATAAAGGCTATAGGTATTACTCAGTTTTATTGATGACTACTCTCGCTATATTTGGCTGTACCCTCTATATCATAAATCCGACGTGTTTGCTGCCTTCCAAACCTTTCAAACAATGGTTGAAAGACAGTTTAACACGAAAATTAAAAATTTTCGATCTGATGGTGGGGGGAATTTTGTAACAATCAATTTATCTCCATATTCACTACTGGAAAATTGGACATTAGCCACAGAACATCTGCCACGGAATGATCCCGTGGCAACTGTTCCTTAATTAGCCACGGAATATTCCGTGGCTATTTTTCTGTGGCTAATAAAGTAACAGCCACAGAATTTCTGTGGCAACTAAGTAATGGCCACGCATATATCATTATCTCGAATTTTCATTAGAATAACATAATTACCACGTAAAAATCAGTGGCTGATATTTGTAACTGCCACTACAAGTCTATGGCAATTGTGTATCTGCCACGAAATTGTACCTCACGTATAACTGTGGCGGGAGAACGAAATTGTCGAAATACAACGCGCGTAGCACTGGCGGGAGAACGAAAACTTTATAATTAAAATCTATAACGAAAAGTTATAATTAATAATTATCTAAACCCTTTCATCATCTCGTTCTCTCTCCCGCTGAAACATCCCGTTGTCTCTCTCTCTCTCTCTCTCTCTCTCTCTCTCTCTCTCTCTCGACGATCGCAAGTTCAGATCGTCTATCTCTCTCGATGATCAGAAGTTCAGATCGTCCCTCTCGAGCGACGATCAGAAACGACGATCTGAAAGGAGTCTCCAGCGGCGATCGGAAACGGCGAGATCCGTCCATCTCGAGCGACGACAACTGGAAAGATCTGTTTCTTGTGAGGGACGAAAACCGGAGAGATCCATCTCTCTCGAGCGACGAAACCTTGCGACGAACAACGATCAACATGCGACGATCCGACGATTGGATCTCTGGCGATATCAAGCAAAAAATTAGGGTTTCTGTTCTCCGACGCTCTACGTGGACTCAGGCGATGGTGGACTCAGGCGGGTAGATATATTCCTTCCTCCCTCTATCTATCTCTCTATTGTTTCTAATAAATTAGGGCTTTTTCTTTCCGCAGACGAGCCGTCCTAACGAATTAGGGATTTTTGACTGTGATAACTCTGGCGATGGTGTTCTCCGACGACGGCGACAAGGTTCTGATTTTGATTTTTCCTTCATTGTTTGGAAATTCCTCAAATTTAGTTTTGATATTAACAAAATGTTGAATTTTCTTTGATGGTTTCTATCTTGTGATGATCTGCACATACTCAAATCAGCATTTTTGCTACTTCTTGTAGATGATTGAACAAAGGGGAGTTCGTCACCCTTTGTTTTTTGTGATTCATATAACTCAGTCAGTCAATGAGGGTCTCATTGTGTCGATGGTCAAATTGTTGCAATGAAGTTCTCTGTTGAAATTGCTGATATGCCAGGATAACACTTTATATGCTGAGGGTTATCATCTTGTCAACTTGCTTAATTCAAACATGCATCATCTAATAAGTTATAAGTCTAGGGTTGTAATCTGGTCATAATGCTAGCTTGAACGTTAAACCAATCCTAGTACAATTTTGCATGTACTGAAGATCATGTGGGGATTCTCCAAAAATGTAGACTAGTTGCCATGTGTTGTAAAAGAAAAATGTAGTCCAACTGCTTATGATCATGAAATTGTTTAGGAGAAGTAGGTGGGGTTTTTTGAGAAGTTATGCATGAAAATCAAGCGGATTATGTTTTGGAGCAGGTGCAACTTGTTTATTATTAGTTGAGAATATATTTATGTCATATGATACATGAGTTTGACTTGCTCAAACAACGCTTTGGTTGTGTTTATTCTTACCCCGGACAATCTGATTGTTCATCTTCTGGACTCAGGCAACCTTGTCGTAACCAGAGGAAGCCTACCGATATGGCAGAGCTTATTGTTGGTGATTGCTTGCTTGAAATCGGAATGTCGTTTGTTAACTGCAAATTTACCGCAAACATGGTTACACTGTATTGAAATGTTTTGATGCATTATGTTTTGTTTTTTCAGATGTTGATCCTACAGGTTGATGCGATATTTGTTTCATATTGTATTGATAATGCCTCTGATGTTAGCAACTTTGATTGCAGAGTGAAATACGACAATGATTCTTGTTTTTTTTGACATGCTTGTTACCTAATGTCCAGGCTATCTATATTGCATCTTAATTTCATTTTGTGTAGTGTGCCATTCACGCCTAGTTTGCATGATACATATCATGAATCTCTGTAGCTTTTTCCACCATACAAAGCTTGAAGTAGGCATGCATATTCATTCACATTCAACTGGGAGCAACCGATAAATAGAGGGATTTACATAATTGGATCTTTTTTAACCTATCCCAATCCATCATATATAGCTCGGGAGCATGTAGCGTCTGATTCCTACATGACTGGAACTGATTTTATAAGGAACCCTAAGTTCGAGTCTAGATCACTCCAGGCTACAATCATCTTTATGGCTTGCTCCATATGAGAGAACTAAGGTGCTATATTCTAACCTAGTTATATTGCAACAGTAAAGGCACATATTCTTTCTGTTCTTCGGCTGAGGATATGATGCATACCATAATGTCATGCCGATCACTGAAACACATAGCCTACCTATTTATTTGATATTCAAGCGGCGAAGTGTTCTTAAAGGGAGGTGAATTCAAAAGGACCAAAATCAAATACACTATGCAAGATAAGCAAAATAAATGTTAATTTTTATGTTGGAAATATTATGTTGGCATGTATTTAGGATTCAGTAACCTAGTAACCTAAACTGCCATATGTTCACTTTTTTTCTTTTGACATGAAAATGAATATTTTACTAATTGACATGAAAAATGAGCAAAATCATATATATTTTTTAAAAATGCAGATGAAAAGATTGAGGGATGCTCTTAAATCTGGAGCACCATCCCCCTCCTCTCGGCCCACCGAGTCAGGTATGCTTATATGGGTATTATATCATGTATTCAGCTTAATTTACACTTATTACTATGTTGGATGACTAATTGCTAATTTATGCATTTCAGGCCAGCAGTCGACAGGGGGCCATGCCGCTGCCCCATTCTCTCGGCCCACATGGTCAGGTATGCATATATGGGTATTATATCATGTGTGCAGTTTAATTATTGCATTTATTACTATATTGGATGGCTAATTGCTAATTCACGCATTTCAGGCCAGCAGTCGACAGGGGGCCAGGCCGCTGCCCCATTCTCTCGGCCCACATGGTCAGGTATGCATATATGGGTATTATATCATGTTTGCAGTTTAATTATTGCATTTATTACTACGTTGGATGACTAATTGCTAATTCACGCATTTCAGGCCAGCAGGCGACAGCGGGTCAGACCGCTGCCCCATTCTCTCGGCCCACAGGGTCAGGTATGCATATATGGGTATTATATCATATTTGCAGCTTAATTATTGCATTTATTACTACGTTGGATGACTAATCGCTAAATACATGCATTTCAGGCCAGCAGTCGACAACAGTTCATATGGATGCATGTGGCTTAGAGGATATACCGATAGATACTCGGTCCATTGCCTCCTCCCATGCCGCTAGTTATTCCATACAGATTCCTGTCGAGACGGTACAGTTTGTGCCATATGACGCCAGTGTAGGGGGTCTCCTTTACCACCTGATGCAGAGGCTTATAGATTGGTACGGTCCCAGAAGATTGCTATGGATGCACGCCAGGAGATTTTAGATTTGTTTGCATCAGTGGCAAATGCTAGGATGATTGCTGCCAGAGAGGAACGCTTCCAGCGAAAGGGTATGAAAACATATTTCAATTATGTTAAATAAGAAGAACATGTTATATAACATTTTATTTATATTGTATGATAATATCATTTTTTTCGTAGGCGGGGAGAAGCCACCAAAGGTTGGACGAGGATACACCATGATCTCACACCTGATTCCACCAAAAGGGAAGTTAGTTGTCATCCAGTGGAGCTACGTTGCCCCTATTGGAGAGTGGGGGGGGGGGGGGGGGGGGGGGGCAAGTTTACGAGATTTTTGGCTGCATTGGCCAAAAGGGCCGATTTCTTCAACATTTGCCTCGGTTGGTCCGATCAAAGATTTGACAATTTGGTCATATGTTGCCGCTACATTAACGTAAGTATGTTATATTTCAATTTATTACTTTCATTATGTATATAATTTGTATATGTGTTTTTTCGCAGAGGCATTACGTGCTGGATGGAAACCCAAACGCATGGGAGTTTTGTTTTAAGAAGAAGAAGAAGGATGCGTTGGTCCAGTGGCATAATTACTTGAAGGATAGGATCTGGTTGGGTTACACAGTAGACTGGGAGCGCTGGTGGCATATGGACGCCCGAGCAGATCCCATCCAGTTCTTTGGATCATGTGTCTATTGGGAGTCACCAGATGGGATGGTATGGTTCAATTTTGGTTCATGTTAATATGTTTTAATATCCATTTGGCTGACATGCTTTTTAAAAAAGAGGATTGCGGATATTGCCAAGGCGAACCGCGAAAAGACACGAGAGTATAATCATCATGCCGGCTCCAAGAGCTACACCGGACATGCCCACGATTTGACGCTACAGGTTATATGTTCAAATTTAATTTTTAGCATATAATATGTTTTAATGGGATATATGTCTAATGTCAGTCTATTTATTTATCTATTTGTTTTTAGGGCAAGCTGGATTTGGATGCATTGGTGGAGCGCACCCTTACGCATGCCCACCCCAAGTATGCTGATATGAATAAGCTGGAAAAGAATAAGCAGTTGCTTGTAAGTAATAACTAATGTTTAATAATATTGTTCATATTAAGTATAAATTTAATGTTGGTTGCATTTGTTTCAGGCTCTTCTGCGTCAGGCTGCAGCAGACCTCAGGTCACACTCTGAGGCAGGCTCGAGTTGCTCTGGACCGCTCACCAGGGAGGAGGAGGATGGCCTCATTGCAGGGGTGCTCGGAGGGCCGAGGAAGAACCGGTATCGGTATAGAGGTTCAGAGAGTAGAGACTATGGACAGTCAACCAGTTCGTCTTCATCAGGTCCTGAGAGTACCCGACGCCCAGAGCCCACCGATCCACCAATGGACATGCATGAGTTCACCGCCACGTTAACCAAGATGATAGAGAAGATTGAGAAGCATGACTAGGATTACCAGTTATTGCTTGATTGCATGCCTCCAGAGATGCAAGAGAAATACCAGCGGCTCCGTACTGATCTGGTAAGAATTTATATTAATTATTGAATTATGTGAATCTAATTAAAGTGAATACGAACAAATGATTAGTGGTAGATGAAAAGCTACTAGAAAATATATAGGGCTAGTTTCCTGAAGGAGGTTGCGAGGGAGTGCACATGAAATAACCTATAATTCCTAAAAAGATGACCAACTGGGTGATAAATTACATGCTGATAACATGATGATAAAGTACATGCTCCATCAGCAAATAAATAAAATGGAAGTGACAACCATTAGATGAAAGCTAATAGCTCGAGTGTTTCTACTACTGGAACATCTTGTTTACTGTATATATTGACCTAGATGTAGAAGACTTCGAGCATGGTAGTTGGAGCAAATTTCCTATCATGATCATGTA
>JAULAV010006069.1:0-14017 GCA_030789695.1 Scilla litardierei
CCGCAACCATTGGATCTTTTCAACAAATGTTGCATGCCATCAGTCCAATATAAACCATTCTTGAAAGCTCCAACTAAATATAAGCTAGGAGAGACATGTCTTGACATAGTGTGGCCTTTATGCATAATTTTGTGAACAAATCAATTGACAAGATGGGAGAAGAAAATGTGATTCAGATAATTACAAATAATGCTTTTAATAACATGAAAGCAGTAAAAATGCTGACAGTAAAGAGGCCAAGAGTCTTTTAAACAAATTGTACGGCACACCATTAATTTGATGCTAACTTACTTCGCTAAAATTAAGTCATTCAAATGTGTGATTACCATGTGCAAGGAAGTCTATGTTTTCATCTCCAGTCACACCATCACTTTAAGCATCATGACACAAGAGAGATTTAACCAAATTGAGGCCAGGGACTACTAGGTTTGCTACGGCCTTTTATCATTGAGTTCAATAAAGGATAAGAAAAAAGAATTAAAGCAACTGTTTAGCTCTGAGAAGTCGGAAGAATGCGGCGTTTCAAATAAGCATACAGGAAGAATGGTATTTATAATTTGAGAAGTCGGAAGAATGCGACCTTTCAACTAAGCATACAGGAAGAATGGTATTTATAATTTTAATTTATTTACATTATAAGAGTATATGAAAATTGATTACTTTCTCAATGATAGCACATTATATATCCTTATTTTGTATGTGCAAAAAAATTGTTTTAAGTAACAAGTTTTGGGATAATGTGAATCGTGCTATTAAAATTCTCTACTTCAGTAAAAGTTTTAAGGTGAGTGGATGATGATAAAGTCACATCAATGAGATTTGTTTATGGTGATTTGGTAGAAGAGTTGAATGAAATTGCATCGTTCCTTGCCCAAAAAGAGATGTATCTTACAGTATGAAATAATTAATAAAAGATGGGATGAGAGGTTCAAGTCGCCTTTGTATAAAACCGATTATTACTAGAAACTATTTTATTATTATCCAAATAAGGAAGCCATTGAAAAGGATTTATTTTTTATGATTTATGGAATGTATGCATGTTATATCTGAGAACTAGAAATAACCCATGCACAAAGTACACAGACACCCCAAAAACCAACTCACACAATCGGGACGCGGGCCCCACAAGGGTGTTTCAATGAGTGCAAAAACGGATGAAAATGAGAAGAGTTGGTTTGAGTGTGTGTTGTCTTGTGGTTTTTGGTTTTTTAACTGGGGTGTGATTTTGGATGTTTTGGGTTTGGGTGTGTTTTGGGGGGTTGGGTGGGGTTTTGGGTTTTGTGGGTTTTGGGTTTAAGGAGGTCGCATGTGACGATGTGACATTGCCACATGGGACAAATTCAAAAACATCCCTCAATTGTAATAAGGATAATTCCAATTTTATGGAAATGGTTAGAGAGCAATTGCATTTCTACAAAACTAAAAGAGTTCATTTGGCCAGGTGTTTACAAAGAACACTGTAAAAACCCTAAATTAGCCCAATTATAATGTGTATTCATAAAGAATGCATAATATTATTTACCGATTTTTTAAAATACATACATATCATGCGATGATTTTTATATGTATCAATTTGACAGTCACATAATAGAGTTTCTTAGGACCGATGCTACGAAATTAAAGCATGTCATTGATGGTCTTAAATTTGACGACCATTTCTTTCGGTTGCGAAACAAACTGGAGCACATTTAAGATGGTAATGCACATTATATCACATATATATACATATATATTCTAAAACTTCTAATTTATTGAGTAATAGTCGTTTAAGGATAATTTGTTCTCTTTTGTAGACTCATACAAAGAAAAGAAATAGACTAAGATGCAATTCCATAAATATTCATATTCTTTGTGCAAATAATGCCCTTGAACATGGCAAAAAGATGTTAACTTTTCTGTCAATCAAATGAAATTCCGCATCAAACTTTTTGTATTCACACATCGTAGCAAAATGATGTAGCTGAGAGAAAACACAAACACTTGCTATATGTTACACAAACATTTATAATTGAAATGCATGTAACTAGGTATTTATGACCAGATGTTTTTGTGTGTGCATACCACTTGACACAGAGAATGCTTTCCCCTGTGCTTAATGGTCAAATATATTATTCTTGCTTATTTCCAGACAAACTCATATTCTTCTTACTACCTTGTGTGTTTGGTTATACATGTTTTGTTCAAAATTTAACGTCTAATCTAAACAAATTAGCACCCAAATTAATAAAGTGTGTACTTGTTGGATATCTGAAGACAGAAAGGCTATTGTTGCATTGATCCAATTCGTCATAAGTATTATGCTATGGCCGGATGTTACATTTATTGAGTCAGTTGCCTATTTTGCTCCTGATACAAGTGTCGACTCTCTTTTATCTCTTTATTCCATAACCTATCTGTAGTTCTGGGATTCAAAACAATACAAAACCTTTGTAGATGTACGTTCGATGCTCCTGATACAAAACCTTTATTGAGTCAGTTGCCTATTTTGCTCCTGATACAAGTGTCGACTCTCTTCCATCTCTTATTCCATAACCTATCTGTAGTTCTGGGATTTAAAACAATACAAAACCTTTGTAGGTGCATGCTTGATGCTCGAAGAAATGCCATAATATATCACCCCTACTTATCTGAATTCTATAGCCAAATGTCATCCAACTGCACAAGATGCTCCTACCGCTCCCCATCTAAGAAATTGTGCTGCACTCTGATTAGGAGAAAGCTAATGCGATGGAAGCTCTGTTGACACGTGGCACGTGGGTCCCTAGTCCTATGGCAACCGATATAGTTGGTTGTTAATAAGTCTCTCCAGTTAAATATCAACCAAATAAGATGGTGGACATTTATAAAGCTTATTTAGTTATTAAAGGTTTTGTATAAGACATACACCATGGACTATCTTAAGACCTTCTCTATTGTTACTCACCTAAGTTTATTTGGGTGATTTTTTTCTTCAGTGGAAAATCGAGGCTGGCATATGTTTCAGTTGAATGTAAAGAACTTGAAACAATTTACATAAAGAAGTTTAATGTAAGCAGGTGTTTGGTTAGAAACCTCCTCAATATGTTTCTCATGGGAAGAATATTACCTGTAGGCTGAGAAAGATGATTTTAAGAGACAGTCTACATGGAACGCCCTCCAGAGTATGTTGCTCATGGGAAGAATGTTATATGTAGGCTGAGAAAGATTATATATGGGTTGAAACAGGATCCTCAGGCTTGGTTTGAAAAGTTTAGCCAGTAGTTAAAGTGCTAACTACCAAAAGTATCATTTAGATCATTCAGTATTCATTCGACAGATGGCTTCATGATCTGCCATTTAGGTTGTATATATTGATGATATTCTTATGACCGATAATGACTATCATGGGATGGAAGAGGCTACGAGCTACCTAAAAACTCATTTTGTGACTAAGGATATAAGATGGCCAAGATACTTTCTAGGGACAGAAGTTGCACATAACAAGACTGATGTGGTTCTATCTCAAAGAAAGCGTTCCTTAGATCTACTACAAAATACTCAATTGTTGGGCTGTAGATCAGCATATATTCCTATGAAAATTAATGCCGAGTTACATGATGATTCTAATCCTTTGCTAGAGGAAGTCTCTTCATATATGCATTTGGTTGGAAAGCTCATTTATTTAACTATGCACGATTGTGTGTTTGCTATTAGATTAGTTATCTAGTTTATGCGCAAACAGAGAGCAGCTTATTGGAAAGTAGCCTTAAGGATATTGCAATACATTAAAACAACCCCAGTAGAGGATTCTTTTACAGAAGACATGGCATCTCATAAATTGAGGCGTATTCAATTTCTAGCTACACAGATAACAGAAAAGACAGAAGATCTAATTTGAATTTTGAACCATTATACGTTGTTAGAGGAAACATGGTAACTTGAAGCAGACAACACATTGTATCCTAGTCAAGTACTAAGGCTATCGATCATACATCATGTGAGATGACTTGGCTGAAGATAATACTATAGGAGTTTGGTTTTTAAGATGACAAGCTGATACTGATACGACAACCAAGCTGATATTTATATAGCCAATAATCATATCTTTTATGGGATACATCGAAGTGGATTGTCACTTCATCAGATACACCAATACTGAGATACTGATTTGCACTCCTTTTACACATAAAAAGAGATATTTGTTAAGGTCGTGTGTGCGCTTAAAGAAATGTGATGGACATAAATCATTTGTTGGACCTCTTTGGGTTTGATATGGTTTCAACTTACTTTATATTCTCACCAATTAGACTTCGCATCAGGTTCGAGTTTATGTCCTCACCAATTAGACTTCGCATCCGGTCCGATCAAGTTGTAACAGGGTTAATGACCTTATTTGGCTTAGGCCCGTATTATTTGCACCCACTTGCAATACTATATATATAATGTTAGATGGGGATCAAACCTCTCAAATTCCTCTCTATAACTTCAGAAGTATCAATATATATGAACCATTGAAATTAATCTCAATTCTCTTGGGTTGATTATTGATGCGGACGCACCGCTTGGACCGGGCACGCACGCGGGGAATGCGGCTAGCGGGGAGCCCACGATTGTTTACTCTCGCAGGAGGAGACGTGGGGGCCGGTATTAGTCACATCAGGGGTATTTTGGTCTAGTCAGACCAAATTAGTAAATCCCCGTTTTTCCTTTATAATTAGGGCTAGCCGTCATTGTTAGTTTATGCTTGATTTGTCTTCGAACAATCTAGTTATCGATTTGATGCTGTTTAGGCTTTTAGGCGTTCAATAAAAGCTGGGAGATTGATTCGTCTCGAAGAATCCTTATCAAGTTCTCAATTTCTCATTGTTCTTCCACTATTTTTCCATTTTTCCACCTTTAAATCGCTGTTTTGATCAATTAATCGCTGATTTGATCCAAACGGCAAGCGGTTCGTATCAAAATGGTATCAGAGCGGTGAGATCTAATGGCGGGAGGAACAAGAAACGGCGCGACGGAAGAACGGCTTCAAGGGTTTCGTGAAGAAATCAACCGCGAGATGGAGGAATTAAAGAAAGCCATGTGTGATGATATTCAATCATTGAAGACGGCCATGGAGATCTCCAACAAGGATCACGCCCATACGCAAGAGGACATCCAAGCCGAACTCAAACACATGAGGATCGAGGCGGCGAAAACGGCGAGAAAGATTGCTCAAATCCCAACGATGATGGCGATGCTCCAAACCATCTCGGCGGCCGTAGGAGGAGACCGAGGCAAGAGGCCGGAAGGGTTTTTTGTCGAAGCGGTGGCTACAAATTTTCCAAACCAAGGCGGCGGCTGTCCAAACCTTCTAGGGTTTGCGGGGGAAGGAAGCGGGGACCCACCCAGACCAGACGGCAAGCACGGCGGGCCCCACTGGGCCTGCCGTAAGTTCGACAGACCCAATATGGCCTGCCGACAGCAGCGCGCCCCCATCTAGGGGCGCGGGAGGCGGAGCGCCCCCTTCCGGGGGCGCGGGGTGGCTGGGCGCCCCCATCCAGGGGGCGCATGTGGCGGGACGCCCCCGCAGGGGGGCGCAGGTGGCTGGGCGCCCCCAGCGGGGGGCGCTGGAGGCGGTGCGCCTTTGCTGGGGGGCGCGGAGGCTGGGAAACCCCTTTTGGGGGTACGGCAGCGCGTTTTGGAGGCCCGGCGAGACCACTGAGGCCTTTTGGGGGCGTGGCGGGGTTTGTTCAACCCCCAGGGGCGACGGCGAGACCCGACGGAGGAAGAGGGGCTCCCGGGATGACGATTGGGACTCCTGCGGCCCAATTTTGGGGCCCAGGGGGCCATCTGGAGGGCCGGACAGCTCCCGTTCAGCAGCACGGAGGCGCTAGAGGGCCCATTTTTGCACCACCTCCCCGACTACCGGATTGTTTGGGGAACTACATCCCTGCGGGGGATAGGGAGCGACCTCAATGGCCTGATGAGCTGTACGAGGGGCGGCGACGGAGGCCCCGGAGGGGGGCAGGGGGGGCGTGATGGTGCAGGGAGGCATCCCTAGGGGGGTTGGAGCACAGTACGGTGACATAAACGCGGATCGAAGGCTGAAGAAGCTGAAGATGACGACGTTTGATGGCACCGATCCGGACGGCTGGGTTTACCGGGGCCGAGCGTTACTTCCAGGTGATGCAGCTGACAGAGGAGGAGGTCCTGCGTGCGATAGGGATCTATTTCGAGGACAAGGCCCTAGCCTGGTACCGGTGGAAGACAGCCCGCTCTCCTTTTCGTTCCTGGGAGGAGCTCTCTTCTTACCTTCTCGACCGGTTCCAGGAGAAGTCCGGAGGGGACTTCTATGAGCAGTTGTCAGCACTGCGACAGGAGGGGGACAGTTCGGGACTTCGTGGAGAAGTTTGAGATGTTGGCTATCAGGTTGCGGGGGGGGTGCCTGACCAGGTGTTGATCGGGAGCTTCATGAGGGGGTTGAAGCCCTCGATACGGGCAGAGCTTCGGATGCAGAGGCCCAATGACTTGGAGGATGTCCTCCGTCTAGCCCACATGGCGGAGGAGAAGCACACGGAGGAGAGGCGCATCAGAGGGGCTTGGGGAGCCCAGGGCCAGCGCAGCACGGCAGCACCAGTTCCACCACGGCCAGCAGCAGGAGTCCCAGTGGCGCCTAGAGGAGAGGTCAGGCCGGGGGTGGTACCAGGCAGGCGACTGACAGAGGCGGACATGCGGGCCAGGCGTGCAGCAGGGTTGTGCTTCCGTTGCGACGAGAAGGTCAGCCCTGGTCACCGATGTGCGAGCAAGTTGCTGCAGATTGTGATCGTACCAGACGAGGAGGAGTATGAGGAGGTACTGGAGCCCGAGCAGGTGGCGGAGGAGGAGGCGAGTGTACACATGGACGTGGCGGAGGTCTCCCTGAACTCTGTGGTAGGATTCACTCCGAATCATACCATGAAGTTATCAGGGACGTTGGCGGAGCAGGCAGTGACGGTCCTTATTGATAGTGGGGCGACTCACAACTTCATTTCTAGGAAGTTGGTGGATCGCCATGGGCTGGATCTGAGCACGTTGGAGAGATTCACAGTGTTGCTGGGGACGGGGAAGATGGAGGAGAGCGCTGGGCTCTGCAAGGGGGTGTGCCTGATGCTACAGGGCATACAGATAGTGGAGGACTTTTTACCACTGGAGTTGGTGAATGTGGACGTCATTCTGGGGGTACAGTGGTTGAAGAAGTTGGGGTGAGATGAAGGTAAACTGGAAGCTCCTGCGGATGGAGTTCCAGGACGGCGACCGGACGGTGGTGCTGACCAGAGACCCTACACTCTGCTTTTCGGTGGTGGCCTTCAAGGCCATCACTAGGGCGTTGCAGGATGAGGGTGAGGGTTTCCTGGTGGAGTGCCAGGGGTTGTCGACTGAGGAGGAGCAGCAGACAGAGACCGCAGGGGAGGTGGAGCCGGTACTGGAGCAGTACCAGGAGGTATTTCAGAGCCCACAGGGGCTGCCACCGCAGAGGGGACACGAGCATGCGATCGTGCTACGGGGGGATGGGGCTCCGGTCAGCGTGCGGCCATACAGATACCCGCATTCGCAGAAGGACGAGATAGAGCAGTTGGTGCGGGAGATGCTGCAAGCGGGGGTGATACAGCCCAGTGTGAGTCCTTTTTCTTCACCAGTGCTGTTGGTGAAGAAAAAAGACGGGAGTTGGAGATTTTGCATCGATTACCGGGCGCTGAATAGGGAGACTGTCGCGGACAAGTTCCCTATTCCGGAGATTGACGAGCTGCTAGACGAGCTACATGGGGCAGCGGTCTTTTCGAAGATCGACTTGAGAGCGGGTTACCACCAGATACTGATGCGGCCAGAGGATGTGCCAAAGACCGCTTTTCGTACCCATGAGGGTCATTACGAGTTTCTCGTCATGCCTTTTGGCTTGACGAATGCTCCGTCGACGTTGCAGGCACTCATGAACAAGGTGTTCCAGCCTTACCTACGGTGGTTCATACTTGTATTTTTTGACGACATCCTGGTCTACAGCCGAGATATGGAGGAGCACATAGGCCACTTGGAGATAGTGTTCAAAGAGTTGTTGGCGAATCAGCTCTTCGCCAACAGGAAGAAGTGCAGCTTTGGGCAGCTGCGGATTGAGTACTTGGGCCATGTAGTGTCGGCAGAGGGGGGGTAGCGGCCGACAGATCGAAAATATCAGCTATGCTAGATTGGCCGCTTCCTACTACGCTACGAGCTTTGAGGGGGTTTTGGGGCTGACGGGCTACTACAGGAAGTTCGTCAAGGGTTACAGCACGATTGCGTGGCCTCTCACCGAGCAGTTGAAGAAGGACGGATTCAAGTGGGGGGAGGAAGCCACCAAGGCCTTTGAGGCCTTGAAGGTGGCTATGACGACGGCACCGATCCTAGCCTTGCCAGATTTCAGCATATCATTCGTGGTCGAGACGGATGCCTCGGGGTACGGACTGGGAGCGGTACTCATGCAAGAGGGTAGACCCATAGCTTATTTCAGTCAGGTGCTGACCGCTAGAGCACGACTGAAATCAGTCTATGAGCGGGAGCTGATGGCCATAGTCTTCTCGATTCAGAAGTGGCGGCCGTACTTGTTGGGGCGGGAGTTCGTGGTCCGCACGGACCAGCGGAGCCTCAAGTACTTACTGGAGCAGAGGCTGGTCACTGAGGAGCACCAGCACTGGTTGTCCAAACTGGTGAGGTACCGGTTCGACATCGAGTACAGACCCGGGTTGGAGAACAAGGCCGCTGATGCCTTGTCACGGAGGGAGGAGAGCATCGACTTGAGGGCATTGTCACTGCCTATGTGGTTGGGTTGGAAGCCGATGTTGCAGGAGGCAGAGGCAGATGCGGAGTTACGACAGATCCGGGAGAGACTGCAGAGTGGCGAGGACGGACCGGTTGGTTACTCGGTAGTAGGGAGCAGATTGTTGTACCAGGGGAGGATGGTGATACCACGGAGCTCAGAGTTCATACCTGTCCTTTTCCAGGAGTTTCACAGTTCGGTGACCGGGGGCCATTCAGGGGTACAGCAAACCTACCAGAGGATGGCCAGAGAGCTGTATTGGCCTGGAATGAAGAAGAGGATCGCGCACCTAGTCGCAGCTTGTGACGTTTGCCAACGTCACAAGTACATGGCTATGGCTCCAGCGGGCCTACTACAGTCGTTGGCACTGCCGGAGAGGGTTTGGGAGGAGGTGACAATGGACTTCATTGATGGACTACCACGGTCCGTGGCTACACGGTGATATTCGTGGTGGTGGACCGCCTGAGTAAGTACGCTCACTTTATTCCCTTGAAGCATCCATACACTGCAGTGTCGGTAGCTACCGCTTTCACGAGGGAGGTGATACGGTTACATGGGGTGCTCGGGGTCCATTGTGTCCGACCGGGACCAGGTTTTTATGAGTGGCTTCTGGCGGGAGATATTCAGGGTGCAGGGTACGGTCCTGAAGCGAAGTACGGCCTACCACCCCCAGACCGACGGCCAGACGGAGGTGGTCAACCGCAGCATAGAGACATACTTGCGATGCTTCGCCTCAGAGACACCACGTCAGTGGCATATGTGGCTAGCGTGGGCAGAGTACTGATACAATACTTCGTACCACTCCGCGGCAGGGACGACGCCATTTAGAGTGCTGTACGGGAGGGATCCCCCACCCTTGCTCCGTTTTGGTGACAGACAGACTCCACTGTCTCAGGTGGAGGAGTACATGGGGGAGAGGGATAGTTTGCTAGAGGAGCTGAAGAAGCATCTGCTACGCGCTCAGCAGATGATGAAGGCCAGGGCCGATGGGCATCGTCGAGACGTACAGTTTCAGGTGGGAGACATGGTGTATCTCAAGCTGCGTCCGTACCGGCAGAGATCGCTGGCGAGAAGGCCGAATGAGAAGCTGTCAGCTAGATATTTCGGTCCATACAAGGTGGTAGCCAGGATTGGCCAGGTGGCGTACAGGTTGGAGTTGCCCGCGTCCTCAGGGATACATCCGGTGTTCTACGTGTCGCAGCTGAGGAAGGCTATTGGAGATCAGACGGTGTCTTCTACTTTGCCTCCTACCTTGACGGAGGACATGGAGGTACTTCTTGAGCCGGTGGATGTGAGGGCGGTTCATCAGGGCCCGGGGCGGCGGAAGGAGGTGCTGATCTATTGGGCGGGTCTACCGGACTGTGATGCGACGTGGGAGGCCTACGACGTGATGCGGGATCAGTTCCCTGACTTCCACCTTGAGGACAAGGTGGATCTATTGGGGGGTATTGATGCGGACGCACCGCTTGGACCGGGCACGCACGCAGGGAATGCGGCTAGCGGGGAGCCCACGATTGTTTACTCTCGCAGGAGGAGACGTGGGGGCCAGTATTAGTCACATCAGGGGTATTTTGGTCTAGTCAGACCAAATTAGTAAATCCCCGTTTTTCCTTTATAATTAGGGCTAGCCGTCATTGTTAGTTTATGCTTGATTTGTCTTCGAACAATCTACTTATCGATTTGATTGCTGTTTAGGCTTTTAGGCGTTCAATAAAAAGCTGGGAGATTGATTCGTCTCGAAGAATCCTTATCAAGTTCTCAATTTCTCATTGTTCTTCCACTATTTTTCCATTTTTCCACCTTTAAATCGCTGTTTTGATCAATTAATCGCTGATTTGATCCAAACGGCAAGCGGTTCGTATCAATTATCTACCCCCCTCACAAAAAAATCCAACCACACATCCTCACAAGAAAAATCTCATTCCAGTAATGATTCATCAAGTGTGGTATAAATATGAAAATATGATAAATTCTGCCCGAGTCTTCAAGTCAGCTGCATGAATTCTTTCTCTCCATTTAGCTCTTTCCAAGGATTTGCTCTAATCTTGAAATCATAAAAGATTTAACATAATAAAAAATTAGCTAGTTGATATATAGATTATATAAACTAATCTGTCATGGATTGCAATCCTTTTATTGAGGATATGAACCTAGCAATTGACAAGCAAACTAAGAGTTTGTTTGGATAGCTCATATCCAATGGATTTAAATCCTAGATGCCATTTATGGTATGGATTTGGCCAATCCAAGAGGCTTGGCATATTTGGATGTCATTTTTTGCAACAAATCCAAAGTATTCTAACCCAAAATGTTAATCCTTTGGATTTGAAAAAAATTAGATATTGACCTCTTTTTAATACAAATGATTTATTATGGTCAAAATCTACTTATTTGAATAAAAAATAACAATGAACAATGGCATCCAAACAAAGCTTTTGGATTGTATTCCGAAGAAGTATAACACTTTGGAATATAGGTGCAACTCAATGAATTCTCGTCCAAGATGAAATTCATTGGATCTTTATCCTAACCATCCAAATAAGCTTAAGAAAATGTAAATATAAAATGATTGTATAAATTGAGCTTAAGAATCGAGTGAAATGCTTCGCATCCATACTACATTAAACAAATTAAAACGGAAATTTTTTCAAAATAAGCCAAAATTAAAAATAATTTTAAAAATCGATCAAATTTAAATTAATTACAAAATCCAACCAAGTTATCGCCACATCGGCAGAGTGGAAGATTTCAAAACAATCAGAGTTGGCAACCCCGTTCATTTGAGATCAAAATGACTGAGGTTGCCAACCCCGGCTATTTCAAGGCATTTCTCGATGGCTTTAACAATGATATGATTAGTGTTACCAACCAGTCGGTTCGAAGAATTTGTCTGAATTGGCCAAGATTGCCAACCCCAATCGTTTCTAGTGTACATAAATTGATTGGATCATTTTCAACGCCCAACATGACAAGAAACTGATTGGTTTTTATAATTAATTTTAAAATTGATCAGCTTTTTAAATTATTTCTAATTTTTGTCTTACTTGGAAAATTTGCCCAATTAAAAAAGAACAAGTGACTGGATTGAACTTTGAAAACAGGATGGAAATTTCACAAGATGGAAATTAACTTCCGGATGGTGCAAAACTGGCTCATAGTTGAATCACCCAGCTGGCTTTGAACCACCCACCCTACACATGGCAAAACCCAGTCATATTTCACGAATACTACATGTCACCATTGATACTACATGTCACCCTCAGAACTTATTCACATTGCTCTACAAGATCATCAACAATTCATGTCCACTAAACACGGGCTGACCAATTCAGTTCAATTACATGTTTCAGCCATTTGCAAAAGCATATGGCCTTTCACACAAGTGACCCATATATACTAGTCCATTTCAATATAACTACTCCAAACTTCATGTATTCTGCATCCATGCAATGCAAGATGGAGACTCTCATTTATTTGAGAAAAAGAGATCAACTTCTACATTCATGCTTCTATGTGAAACTTGTTGGGAATAATCAATATGGCGAACCAAACTGAGATCCGTGCGGAAACAACCAATCCTAAAAACTGATCAGGAATCTAGAACTAGCAAAAATGAATTCTCAAATAACCCAACAAAATCCCTACGCCCTTGCAAAGTAAAGTTGCAAACGAAGAAAAGCAACAACAATCAAATCAACCGCACACACAAGAGTTTACCCTGGTTCGGTTGCACACAACCTACGTCCATCAATTCCAAGATGATTCCGCTATCAGAGAGATCCACAATATGGTTACAATCTATCTTCCACTCACTTGAGTAATAGCTTGGCTGAAAGCACAAGCCCTCACAACTCACTCAAGGAAAAAAAAGAAATCAAAAGAGTAATGAAGAGAATCACTCAACTTCACAATCAAACTCCTAACCCTGATCTCTCGACAAAACTCTTCAATGGCGGCGGCTGCAGCTCTCTGGCTCCAGATCTCGAAAACATCATTAACCCTAATCTAATCAACATAGGGCTCCCAAAAACAGGCTGGAAATCATCTGGGCCGTCGACTGAAATCGCTTGGCCCCGTGCCGCTCGGTCGAGCGAGCTCGACGCTCGACCGAGCGGTCTCGACGCTAGACCGAGCGGTCTCTCCGTTGCTGCTCCTGCTGGGGTGGAAAAGCATGGCGCTCGGTCGAGCGTCAACTTCGCGTCAACTTCGCTCGATTGAGTTGACAATCTCTCGGGCGAGTGTCAACTTCACTCGACTGAGTTGACAATCTCTGCAGAGCTTCAAAAAACATGCCAACCCTCTGTTAAAATTTCGTTTAATTCACTCGGTCGAGTATTCAAACCACTCGACCGAGCGGGTAGTAACTCGGTCGAGTGGTAGAGTACTCGATCGAGTAAATGGGCTTCTTAGCTCGTCCTCGGCTCAAAGCTTCCAGCTCGGTCGAGCGACATGCACGCTCGACCGAGCGACCTGTGCATGTTGTGTGAAAGAGTTGAATCACCAAATTTCAACACTCTACCTTGATTCAAATCTCTTCACACATGCTCTTGTACATCCACGCTACTCGCCATGACCCTCTCTCTTAGTATCATCATCATCTCGGAATACGCGCCATCTGGTGCCACCTAAGCCAATAAGGAGATCAACTCCAGGAACACCTAGAGCTTGATGACGGGAATTGGCTTAGTAAACATGTCTGCAGAATTCTTCTCAATCGGGATCTTCTGAAGCTCCACTTCCTTCTTCTCCAACTCTAGGAAGGAATCTCGCACCTCAATATGATTCGTCCTCGAACTGTATGTCTGGTGCTTTGCCAGATGAATGGCACTCTAGTTGTCACAGTACACCTGTGACGAACTCTTCGGCACCCCCAAATCTCTAAGCAGACTAGCCTCCTTCACAGCCTCCATTGCTGCAATCAACTAGGCCTCTGTGGTCGATAACGTAACCACAGATTATAAGACTGACCTCTACGATACCGCGACATTGCCCAAAGTGACACATACCCGTGGTAGATCGCCGCATGTCCCTGTCTCCAGCATAGTCACTGTCGCAATATCCCGTCAGCATCTTTCCGTCTCCATTCTCGTAGAGAATCCTGACACTAGATTTGCTTCGCAAATACCTCAGAATCCACTTGACGGCCTGTCAATACTCCTTGCATGGGTTGACCATATACCCGCTAACCACTCCCACGGCATGTGCAATATCTGGACGTGTGCATACCATCGCGTACATCAAAATTCCTATTGC
>JAULAV010006070.1:0-11399 GCA_030789695.1 Scilla litardierei
GTAAAGTGGGTAACCCATCTAAACCCTTAATTAGTGATGTTTATCTAGTTAATGGTTTAAATCATAATCTTATTTCAATAAGCCAACTTTGTGATAAAGGTTACAAAGTTAGCTTTGCGAAAGGATTGTGTCATATTTTGAATGATAATAATAATTTATTATTTTCCGGCACACGCCATAAAGATATTTATATTTTGGATCTTCCTAAGTCTTATGAACAATGTCTCGTGGCCAACACAAGTAAACAACACTTATGGCATCGACGCTTTGGACATGTGAACTTTGGAACACTTTATAAGCTTTCAAAATTAAATTCCATTAAAGGTTTTCCGAAGCTCGTTTTTGAAAAGAAAAGTTTTTGTGATTCTTGTCAACGTGGCTAGCTTCCTAAATCTTCATTTAAACCCAAGAAAAGCATTTCTACTAAACGGACACTAGAGCTATTACATCTAGACTTATTTGCGCCAACTAGAATTGCTTCCTTAGGAAATGCAAGATATGGACTTGTCATCGTAGATGATTATTCGAGATTTACATGGGTATTTTTCTTATGTAATAAAAATGAATCTTTTGAAAACTTCACAATATTTGTGAAGAAAGTACAAAATCTCATCGGAACCACCATTGTCACCATTCGTAGTGATCATGGGGGTGAATTTGAGAATGAGTCTTTCTCAAATTTTTGTGATGATCTTGGAATTACTCACACGTTCTCTTTCCCTCGCGCACCCCCTCAAAATGGTGTTGTTGAGAGGAAGAATAGAACGCTTGTTGAGTGTGCTCGCACTATGCTCGAAGATAGCCAACTTGGTTATCAATTTTGGGCGGAAGCGGTACATACCGCGTGCTATGTGTTTAATAGAATACTTTTGAGGCCCGGCACTAAACAAACTTGTTATGAATTGTTGTTTGGTAGGTTGCCTCAAGTGAAACATTTTCGTGTTTTCGGTGCAAAATGTTTTATTAAAAACACTTATGAAAATTTGGACAAGTTTGATCCGAGATCGGATGAGGGGATATTTGTTAGGTATTCCTCACGTAGCAAAGCCTACCGGATATACAACAAAAGATCCTCTACGATCAAGGAATCACTACATGTCTCTTTTAATGAGAATTTTACTACTTCTAGAATTTCAAATGATAATGATTCTATGGATGTTTTATATGATTCGTTTGATAATTCTAAGTCTAATGATTCTATTAATTCTATTGAGACTAACCCGTCTAATGAAGTTGTTGAGAATGTTCCTAGTGACCAAGGTATTCCCAAACGGCTTCATACCGTTCGTGACCATCCTCATGAGCAAGTCATTGGCAATATCCATGATAGTGTCAAGACGAGATCGCAAGTGAACTACTTCGCTCATTGTGCCTTTGCCTCCTCGATAGAGCCAAAGAATGTTAATGAAGCATGCGAAGATAGCGCTTGGATCTTAGCCATGGAGGTGGAACTCATTCAATTCGAGAGGAATGAAGTTTGGGAGCTTGTTCCATTGCCATCGAAGAACCACACCGTCATAGGGACAAAGTGGATCTTCAAGAACAAAACCGACGAAAACCAAGTCGTCGTCCGGAACAAAGCTCGATAGTAGCTCAAGGCTATCGACAAGAGGAAGGTATTGATTTCGAAGAATCCTTCGCTCCGGTAGCTAGATTAGAATCAATTAGATTATTATTGTCTTTTGCATGCCATAAGGATTTTAAATTATTTCAAATGGATGTTAAAAGTGCATTTTTAAACGGAGATGTTGTTGAGGAAGTTTACGTTTCTCAACCTCCGGGCTTCGTAAATGAAAAATTTCCAAATCATGTTTTTAAACTAAAGAAAGCTCTTTACGGTTTGAGACAAGCTCCTCGAGCTTGGTATGATCGCCTAAAGAATTTTCTTTTGGATTTGAATTTTAAAATGGGCGAAGCCGATTCAACACTTTTTTGTTAAGCATCCGAATAATGATATAATTTTAGTTCAAATTTATGTTGATGATATCATTTTCGGTGCTACTAACTTTGCTCTTTGCGAAGAGTTTTCTAATGTGATGAAGGATCAATTTGATATGAGCCACATGGGTGAGCTCAAATATTTCTTAGGTCTCCAAATTCGCCAAATGGACGATGCAATCTTCATCCACCAAACGAAGTATACGGTGGAGTTGCTCAAGCGATTTGGAATGGAGAGTGCCTCCGGGAAAAAGACTCCAATGAGCACGACTACGCATCTTGATAAGGATACGGGCGGTAAAGATGTAGACATTCGTCTATATCGAGGTATGATAGGTAGTTTACTTTATCTTACCGCTAGTAGGCCCGATATCATGTTTGCCGTGTGTATTTGTGCTCGTTATCAGTCTCAACCTAAGGATTCTCACTTAGTAGCGGTAAAACGTATTTTTCGCTATCTAAGTTACACTTTAGATTTTGGATTGCTTTATCCGAAATCTAGCACATATGAGTTAGTCTCATATAGTGACGCTGATTATGCGGGATGCAAATCCGACAGGAAGAGTACTAGTTGCACTTGCCATTTTATAGGAAATTCCCTTGTCTCTTAGTTTTCCAAGAAGCAAAATTCGGTATCACTTTCAACCACCGAGGCGGAATATATTGCCGTCGGTGCCGCGTGTGCTCAAGTTCTTTGGATGAGACACACACTTAAAGACTTTGGTATAAACTGTGATACTTGCCCTATCATGGTTGACAACCAAAGTGCAATATGTCTTTCCAAGAACCCGGTACACCATTCCCGTTTGAAACACATAGATGTCCGACACCATTTTTTTAGATGATCATGTTGCTAAAAAGGACATCATTTTAGTGTACGTTGAAACCCAAAAGCAAATCGCCGATATTTTCACGAAACCCCTAAAGGAGGACTCCTTTGTGAGGTTGCGTTGAGAATTGGGGATTATGGGTGAATCCGAGATATAGGATTCATGTTTCATTCAATAATCTTGCATGCTATTATATTTCGTAATATTTCGTTCATGCTAGACTTATTGGATTTTTTTCGGGATTTTTGAGATATTTTCAATTTGTGCTCGAATTTATGTTTGAATGTCGTATTTGAGATTTCGATGTTTAATGGGGTAGTTTAGATGATTTTTGAGAGGATTACGATGTATCGTCCAAGTGTATTGAGGAGAGAACTTTATTATCAATTTTTGGACTCATCTAGTCGGTCTCAGTTCATCAACCAACCGACTAGATTCACATCTAGTCGGTCCGCTAATGAACTTAGACCGACTAGCTCTATCTCTAAACTTTTGGACTCATTTAGTCGGTATCAGTTCAATCACCAACCGACTAGATTCGTATCTAGTCGGTTAGTAAAAGAACTTAGACAGACTAATTCAAGCTATTACGATTTCCTCTCCAGCTTAACTCCTTTAATCGGTTCTAGTTTACTTATCGACCGACTAGATTTAGTTCTAGTCGGTCAGTATTTGAGCATAGACCGACTAATTCTCGTTCTAGAAATCTTCGACTGGTCTCTGTTTCGACTTAGTCGGTTCAAGCTCGTTAACCGACCGACTAGATCGTCATCTAGTCGGTCAGCGTTTGAACTTAGACTGACTAAGTGCTCAGGGGAAGTCACGTCATTTCGCGATTTCGACCGACTTAATCCCTCTCCAATCGACTTATTCCTAATTTAGTCGGTTGCTCATCCCTTCTCCAGCTCGAAACCCCCAAACCCCCGCTCGCGTCTCTTCATATTCCGTCGATCTCCGGCCACTTTTCCGGCCAACTCTGACGCCAATCGCCGTCGACCACTCCTCCTAGGTATATCTCCTCCTCCTAGGTCTAGTTTTCTGATCTAGGGTTTGTTCTAGGTCGATTTCTTGCTAGGGTTTGATCTTTAAATTCTTTTCGAATTCTTCGGTTGTTAGGGTTTCATTGCTTAGGGTTATATCGATTGCTTGATCTCGTTGTGCCACGATCATGGCAAAAACGAGGATTCCTATCACTTCCTCTGGGGCATCCCCCATGAACGTAGAGCCCGCGACCGCATCAACCCCACCTAAGCGTAGGGCCAAGACCACTCGTGCCCCCTCTTCGTCTTCACCACCGTTGAAGCGGAAGAGGACTTCCCAGCCCAAAGCCAAAACCCAAGCTTCCCAAGCCCAAGCTTCTACAGCCCAACCGAAACCTAAACCTAGAAAGATGGTCGCTTCCCGTTCCTCTTTTCAGGACACCACCTCTGATTCTGACACTGATTTTCGTCCTGAGGAGCAGCCTACCCATCAGGATCCTCCTCCACCTCCTCCACCTCCTCCTAAGACCCGTAAGGCTAAGGGTAAAGCCCAAATGCCAGTAGGCGGTGTGGATATATCGTTGTGTCGTGACGACCCTCTGTGTCTAGCGGCTTACAACCGTATAGAGCACTGCCCTCTGCTATTGGAGCATTACGTTCAGTTTTCTGACTTTCTTGGCCTTGCGGATCTTTTATCCTACAGCGGACTTTTGGACTATCTTCGATTTGACCCCAAGGCGAACCCTCGACCCTATCCTCGCCTGGTCAAACTTTTCTATGCAAATCGTGTCCGGGGCCACTACGATGAGAGCCACTCCATCGAGACTACTGTCTTGGGGACTCCTATAGTCCTCATGGCAGAAATCTTGGGGGAGTTGCTTGGTTGTTCGTCGTCTGGTCTCCTCCCATCAGACATCTCAGTGGATGATATCTCCTCTTTGGATCAGTCTGTTCTAGCTGATATCTTCCATGTGATCCCTCCTGCTTTTATTGGTGTTCTTTCGAAGTCGTTTAAGCCAAATGCATGGGTCCTCAATCTCATTCTGAAGTCGTGCTTGCTTCCCAAGTACGGCTCATCTTCTCTGCCATCCCAGCCGTTTCTGAAGTTGATTTACGCTCTTTTTATGGGTAGCTCGATTAACTGGGCTCGCATCATACTCGACAAGATGGATTCTTTCGAGTGTGTTCGCAAGTCTAGTAAATCGGCGCATATCCCATATCCTTGTCTTCTGACTTTGGTCTTCCGTCATTTTCACGTGCCTTTGCCTCCTGACGATGAGCGTCCCCTTGGTCCTCCACTGAACGCGACGGCCGTAAAGAAATCTCTTGCGGCACTCCGTCACGTGCAGCGGTCGATTCCTTCTGCATCTCAGGCCACACCTTCAGCTGCTGCAGCCCCTCCTCCTACCACCACACTAGATGATGTCGTTCGCTTAGTTCGTCGTCACGAGTCTCGTTTGGCTCGTACCGAGGAGGTTGTGTGCCGCATGGCTAGTTTGATGGGTATTCAGCTTCCTCCTCCTGTTTCTGAGGATGAGAAGATAGATGCCGAGGAGATTGATGATCTTGTCACCTCTTTAGCTCGTGGCACTGAGGCCACTGCTGCTGCTGCTACCACATCTGCTGCTGGTGCTACCACTTCTTCCGGTGCTCCCGAGTCTTCTGCACCAGTGGATCAGACTTCTGTTGATGATGATGCTGCTCCTGCTGATATCCCTGACCCAGTCGTGCCTGCTGATGTTCCAGCTGTTTCTCCTGCCGTTGAGCCTGTCGTTGATATCTCCACTCCTGCCCCGACGATCCCTTCAGTTCACACACCACTCCTTGCAGCAGAGCCTGAGTCCACTCCCTCGACTGGACCCACGGAGACTGCTGATCCTACCACTTCCTCCTGAGCGTCAGTTTGGAGGCCTCTCCTTTGATCATTGGATGATACATCTTGTTGAGAGTGTTTTGGGTTAGGATGGAGTTTTGGCGATGTTTTGATGTATTTTTGGATTTTGGATGTCGGTGTACTTGTTGTACTTTCATTTTGTTGGTTGTTCGATGATTTGTCGATGATGTTGTTGTATCTTGTTGATGTTGATATAGATGTTGCACTTCCTATGATGTAGTCGATGTGATTTTGGATGTACTCATGATATTCTTATATATATATACATCGATGTTCTCTTTTACTTCATTGTGCACATTTAATATTCCTTCCATGTCTATGATATGTGATTTCGTCGCTCGACGATTATAAACTTGGTTAAATAGATTATATTTCTATGATTGCATAGAATTGTTTTCCATGCACAAATTTAACCAAGAATATTGAGTATTGGAGAGTACGTTTCTTTATTCAATAAGTGAATTTATATTTGGTATTTTGATGATTATAATTTTCGTTTTACGAAAATGGACAATTTGGCACACTTTGATTCGTTTTCAACTATTTTCCTTGGTGTCAATTTGGTCCATCGTCATATTCTACGACTCCCGACGTTGGATTTTCTTTATCCTTGTTGTTGTCGTTGTATTCCCCCCATTTTTGGGATAATGCCAAAGGGGGAGAGATAATGATAATGATTAGGGCAAATGAAAATTTAACTCAATTTCCAAGAATCTAATTTGATATGTTAGATTCAGGGGGAGTTAAGATATATATAAGGATTTTCAAATCCGATATTTCAAAATTCGATTCTCATTATATATCTTACTCGTCTGATTGATGCAATTTATATATATTCAATTTGGAATTAACGTGTCATCAATGCAGGGGGAGTAAGTATTTTACATTTGAATCATTATTTTTGATTATTATTTATGCTGGTTTGTCATCACCAAAAAGGGGGAGAATGTTGAGTATTGGACTCCCCGAATTTGGTTTTGGATGATGAGCAAACATAAATAATTCATGAACTAACAATTTGTGAGCGCAGTTATGGACATCGTCGCCAAATTCACGAGAACACTCAAAGCGACATCTCAAGACTTCTCAAAGCTCGTATTCAATGCCTAAAGCTTCGTTGAAGCTTTTGGACCATTTTAGAAGTCATGAAGATTTGATCGGAGCTCTCGAAGACCGTTCTTTAAGGTTTTATTTATAGTCTTTTAGTTTCGATCTATAGAATGTTAAGCCTTGAGTATATCTTACATTTCTATCTTCATAACGCTCATATCTTAGCTCTAGGATCTTAGTAGAAGTCCATTCTAACTTCCTCGAAGCATCGCGCTTCGATTCGGACTTTATTGTGCATGTTAGTTGGTTCAAGAAGAAGAACTGACAGACTAGATGGTGATCTAGTCAGTCGGCAAAGCTTCTTGGACCGACTAGTTTCAGTTTGTATTTTCTAGCTCTTTACTGTTTACAGTTAGTCGGTCTAAGTTGACTCACCGACCGACTAGTTTGTGAACTAGTCGGTCAGTGATGCTTCTGTGACCGACTAGTTGAGCTTTCCTTGTACATGCACATTTTGAGTCTGAGCTACTGTTTATCATTAGTCGGTCCGTGTTCATTGATCGACCGACTAGTTGATGAACTAGTCGGTCAACTTTCCTTCTTGGACCGACTAGTTTAGCTTTACTGTACATGCCAATTTTTCACCTAACTTACTGTTTATCGTTAGTCGGTCTATGCTCATTTGGAGACCGACTAGTTGGTGAATTAGTCGGTCAACATTTGTTCTTGGACCGACTAAGTCTATTTGTGCTCAGACTTCAGTTTTATCTGTTAGTCGGTCTCAGTTGAGTCACCGACCGACTAGTTGTGAAACTAGTCGGTCATCTACTCTTCTTGGACCGACTAGTTCCTTTAGTCTGTGCTTCAACCTTTTTGGCTGTTCTTCCATTAGTCGGTATACGTTATTTGACCGACCGACTAGTTGATGAACTAGTCGGTCGGTAGTTGTTCTTTGACCGACTAGTTGGGTACAGAAAAGAGCCGTTGGAGCATTTAATGACTCGAATTTCTTTCTCTCTCTCCTCTATCCTATAAATACTTGTTGAGCTGCATTCATTGCACTCAAGGCTGATATTATTGCAAGTTTAGAGATCAATAGAAATCATTCCAAGCTCATTCAAAGCTCTTTCATTCCATTCAATAATCTCTCCTCACTCTTACTTCCAAAGAGAGATTCATTGAGTGTGAAGCCTTCCAAGCCAAGTGCTTGATTCTAGGTCACCAACATCCCAATAGCTATCCATCGCTGATCTACATCTTGGAGCTAGGGTTTGGTGCCACCTCTTCTTTCTCAAAATCATCTTTGCCCTAATTCGTAAGCATTACTCAAGGCATATGTATTTTGTCGGTAAGAAGTTTCTTATTTCATTTCAATTTCATATTGTAAGTTTCACTCTCGGTTGTGAGAGTGTGGTTGTGATCCCGGGTTGTGGGAGTCACAAATTACTTTGTGTATGATTTGACTTGTGGAGGTTTTTCACAAGTATTTCATAGTGGAAATCTTGAGTTAGGGTTTCTAACTCAAGTATCCGGAGGGGATCCGGGTGGTTGAGACGTAGGATCACCGGGAACAAGTCGGGGAGACTTGGGTGGATCCGAACCCAGTAATATCTATTGTTAGCATTGTTAATTTTGTTGTTGTCTTCAATTTAAGCTTCCGCAAATTGATTTGGTAGTTGTTTGCATGATAATTAGGAATTATACTCCTTGTTATTTTTAAAGTACTATTCACCCCCCTCTAGTACTTGTGCAGTAGCTTGTAGGGCATTACAGTACACACTCTCAATTAGTTTATGACTACTCACTATGCAGCTCTACTCAGAATTCTTTGTTATCTTCAAAACAATATCACTCGCTCTATATTATTCCCATCTGATTCATCATTGACCCTTCAAGCTTACTCTGATGCTGGTTGGGCTGGTGATCTAGACACTCGTCGCTCTACTACTGGATACTGCATTTTTCTTGGTTCATCTATTATCTCTTGGCGGAGCAAACGTCAGGCCATCGTCTCTCGTTCTAGTACTGAGGCTGAGTAACGAGTCATGGCTGATACTACCCTTGAGATCCGTTGGCTATGTCACCTACTGCGAGACATATGAGTTCGTATTCCTATGCCTATTGATATGCATTGTGATAGTCGGAGTGCTATTTATATTACTCATAATCATGTATTTTCATAATCGTACAAAGCATATCGAGGTTGACTGTATATGCGTCAAGAATACCAGGCTCGGCGCATTTCAATTTCATATCTTGCCTCCAAAGATTAGATTGCTGATCTCTTCACCATAGCTCATACTGTTAATCAGTTACGACACTTCTTGTCTAAACACTCGGTAGTTGTTTCACCGTGAGTTTGGGTGTGGGGGGGGGTGTGTGTGTTAAATGTAATTGGAAGTGCTTAGGTTCCCAAGACTTGTCACTCGGATTCCCGATCTTATGCTGCTTGGACTCCCGAGCTATCGCTTCGTCTCCTGAGCACGTCATTAAAGCTTGTCACAAACTTGTATAAATATGTGATTTTCTTGTAGAAACTCAATCAACAAATTCAATACAATTCATTTCTTCAGCTCTCTTAACAGTCTGCCGGCACAGTCGTCGGTTTTAACGTGTTGACCAAAATCAAAAGTAAAAAAAACAAAATGAAAATAAACATTTCCTACCCAATATGAAAAAAAGTAAGCACATACATTAAAATCACGGAAGAGACGACCATATAACAGAATGTCATTCGATTAAGACTCACGTTGCTGTCTTTACTCATTGCAGTCTTCACACATTGCATTCATCAACAGAAGGCTAGCCTGGGAGGAAACAGACTGGCATTCATACATGAAATACGTATCAAGGAACAGCAAACAAAAAAACACTCTCACAGCTGAGAATAACTCTGAAGAGATGAGAACCATGCAATATGTCAGAATCAAGGTTGTGAATCCAGTCAACATGAGGGCATCCGCGATTGCGTATGTTCTAGCTGCGATACAACTGTACTCCATACTTCTATTACAAATATATATAAATAATATAGCCCGCAATGAGGACGATAAGAAATTAGCGTTTAGGGACAGTACACATACAAAAAAATTATTCAAATAAGATCAATATGCATTTCTCTGCTTTGATGACTTGTGTGTTCAAGGCAGGTGCATTGCCCCCATGAAAGCCACAAACAGAAAATGGGCGCCAAATCGGAACCAGTGTTTGTCCAGCCGATCAGCCAGGTATACATGCAACATATGGACCTCTGCAAGCCAAAGAGTGCACCGCCTTAGCAATTATGTAGTAACACTGGAAATAATATTCAATGGAATCACGCATAAACACACATTGTGTTTTGTCCTCGGTTAATATTCTCATGAAAGGAATGATAACCAATTGCCGTAGAAGAATCTGCACTGCACAGAATCTACCTATACGACAGCCACCACTTTCAACTTCTCTTTCAGTTTATGAGCAACAGCATCAATGAATTCCTCGGTGCTCAGGTAAAACTCTCTCGACACCCTGTTTCAAAGAAAGAATACAGGGGAAGAGAGGTCATGTACAAAGTGGAAGCAAACCAAACACTCAATGGGGAAGAATGAAGAATACTATTGACCATTCTTGTGACATGAATTCAATAGTATTTGTCGAACCAACATTACTACAATCACACAGTTATAACATAGAAGGCTTTTGCCATAGAAACAAAGTGAAAAAACATCTATTATGATGGGTCGAATTAATAAGGTGATGAATAACCGAGAATCAAGCTTTTATCACAGCTGCCACAATGGTAAATGATGGTTGCAGAATGCAAACACGTATTATGGAAAGATCATGCACGCAATCCATGAATTTAATAGAATAGAAAACGCTATGAAGGAATTTATAACATGGGAATACTGACCTGGGACCATGGATAAGTATAGCAAGATCCTTTGTCATTTTTCCCGACTCTACTGTTTCAACACATGCAGACTCAAGGTTCCGTACAAAGTCCAGGAGTCTGTCGTTCTTGTCAAGCTTCGCTCTGCCCAGAAACCACTCCGTTGTGGTCAAAAACCCCAAATGGAAGTAAACTATGTAGACTAACATCAAAGTTAATCTACACAGTATTGATGCAACGTAACTACCAGATGTTAACATGGTAATATTATCACATCAACTATCTAGTATCCAACTTTTAAGATTGGAAAGCCATCAAAAGTATAGCGCAATATAGGGCCTATAGCACTTACCTGTGTTCAAGTCCACGTGTCCAAGCAAATATGGAAGCAATACTATTTGTACTGGTCTCCTGTCCCTTCTGGTATAGCCTAAAATGTCTTGTCACCGTCCCATGAGCTGCTTCAGCTTCTAATGTTTTTCCATCAGATGATAACTGCAAGAATTATAGCATAATTATGTCTAGTAGAGGTAACCAAGCATAATACAGCTCAATTACCCGGAGACTCAAAAGGTGGCGGCTATGATATATATTTACCAGAACAGAAGTCATGAGTCCCAGGGAACCAAAACCTGCATTTAGTATAATATATCCAGGGTCAATAAAAGCGATATTTCATCTATGAGAAATGAAGGATTTAACTGAATGAAGTAAAGATACAGAATTGCATGCCTCTAACTTTCAGTTAGCAAACACCATATTATTGGGTGTTTGCATGAAGGAATTGGGAGTTTACATACATAGGTTAAACCGACACCTTAGAAGTATTCACC